>WBNM01012199.1:11423-52749 GCA_013399055.1 Ramphastos sulfuratus
AAAAAAAAAAAAAAAAAAGGTCTTACTCTAGCTCTCCTTAATTGCAATGAATGTTTTACCTGGCAGGCTGCAGATTTAGAAAATGGAAAGGCTAAAGGATCTTGTTTAAATCAGCTTTTAAATAAAGATATAAATCGTTCCCAATCTATAATGAAGCTTTCATGCATGAAAATAATATTTTTTTTTTAAGTATTTTCTCTCTCAAAATAAAATCTGTCATTAAAAAAATAAGGACAAAGGAAAATTCCAGTTTCTAATTTCTAATAAGTATGATGTACAGCAAGAAGTTGGGCTGCACCAGTACAATGTAAGCACACTGTATGGGATTTCATCGTTAATTTTCACTTAAATGTAAAACAGTATTAAAAAAACAAAAAAAGAAGGGAATTGATTTCTCTTTGTTGAATAAGTTAAATCCCATGTGCAAAAGAGGCAAAATATGAACAGCAAAATAAAAAACCAACAAAAACCCCAGATAAACTCTGGGCTGGGGGTTGTATTTCATTACTTATGGGTGATAGACTGCATATTACTGATAGATGCATTGTTTAGGGGTTAAAAGAAGAGGGAGCGCTGTTTAACCGGGAAATGAAAAGTAAACAAGTATTTCACTATAATGATAATAACCACATGGAACACTTTGCCACCAGGGTCAAAATGGCAAATGGTATCAATCAGGTAGAAGAATAAGAAGAGGAAAGAAAAGGGAGGTAAAAGTGACTTTTAACCCTGCTTCTCAGCTCAGCCGTTCCACTTTAAGAGTCAGTTTCCTATATAGTGTTACTCCATGGATCACTGATCATATTTTGCCAGAATAGGCATCATGGAAATAGCAAAGCTGAATTTCTTTTTTATGAAGTACTTCACAAATATATTGGAGAGAAATAGAGAGTTTTTATTATAAATAATTATAAAAGTGAAGGGTTTTAAAAGATTCCCCCCTCCCCCCCTTTCCAGGTTAAAATACTAACAATTTGGTTCATTCTTAAGATAAAATAATTTAAAATATCTACTCTCATAAATGCATTTTAAAATAATAATTAACCCCTTCTGACTGTATCAATGCATATAGGTACAACAAATAGAAATAACAAAACTAATTTCTATCCTTTAAATCTCTCCTTGCAACCTTTTGAAGCAAGTGTTTCTTCAAATTTTCACAATTACAAAAATATTAAATGATTACTTAAATCAGAATTCAAACTCTTGATAGAGGAAGTTTTAAATTATTTTGCTCAACTCAGTGTGATATTTTGGGTTCAACCTCCCTGCCAGAGCAAGACCTAGCAGACGACCTAGTGGAAGTCACACAGGAATGCCTCCAGACAGGGTCTTGAAAGTCTCCGGAGAAGGAGACTCCACAACCTCTCTGGGAAGCCTGTTCCAGTGGTCTGTGACCCTTACAGTGAAGAACTTCTTCCTCATGTTGAGGTGGAACTTCCTGTGCTGTACTTTACATCCATTGCTCCTTGTCCTGTCATAGGGTACAAGTGAGAAGAGCCTGTCCTTTCCTTCTTGACACCCAGTCTTCATATGTTTATAAACATTTCTTAGATCTCCTCTCATCCTTCTTTCCAGACCAAAAAGCCCAAGGCCTCTTAGCCCTTCCCTATAAGCCATTGCTCCAATCTCTTAATCATCCTTGCAGCTCTCCGTTGGACTCTCTCAAGTAGATCCTTGTCCTTCTTGGACTGGGGAGCCCAATGCTGGACACAATATTCTAGGTGGGGTCTCATTAGGGCAGAGTATAGGGAGAGGAGAACCTCCCTCAATCTGCTGGCCACACTCTTCTTAATGAACCACAAGACCCCACTGGCCTTCTTGGCCACAAGGGCACATTGCTGTCCCATGGATAACTTCTTGTCTACCAGGACTCCTTTTCCACGGGGCTGCTCTCTAGCAGATCATCTCCTAACCTGTACTGGTCCAGCTGATATAATACATAATGCTTAATACTCTTCCCTTCTGTAAATTTTTGTGTTCACTATTCCACATCATAATCATCATAACACTTCAATTTTCAACTTTTCATTATCTTTCATCTCATCCCTGAATCGTAGGTACTTGTGTGTGTTATGCATGTGCACCTAAAAGTAAGGAAGGATAAAATACACAATACTAATTGCTGTATTTTGAAATGTTACAGCAGCTTTGAAAAAGGTAATGATTGATCTGGTGGTGGCCACAGCATACAAAGACAAATATCCCTCTGTCATTGAAATTGACGTGGTGGTAAAAGAAAGAATTTCCTTTTACGAAATTTGTTTATTTTTGGTTACATATTTAATGGTACATCTATTTAAAAAGCAAAGAACCCTTTACTAGTGGTTTCTGGGGTTTTTTCCCCCCTCATTTATCTTGCATGCTATCAACAAGAATCAGCTTTCCCTTCTGCAAAATACCTAACTGCTTATCACCCAGATGATATGCAAGAAAAACCTCTGTATTTGCAGGCAATCTCTTATCTGTGGCGTGCAGAAACACATAAAATATCAGAATAGAAATGCAGCAGCATTAATGTCAGTGAGAAGAAAGGAAGCAGGACCTGCCACTTTGATTAAGAGATCACCTGACAGAACTCCTTCCTGTGTGCAAAGAACAAATATATAAGTCTGGCAACCAGGCAGAGCTGCTGTTTTCCCAAGTCATAATTATTAATTGTTTTGTATTCTTTGTTACACCTAACTCTAGTTACCCTATAGCACATGAGGTTGAATGCCAGAATTTTGTTTACATTTAATCTGTATCATGTATATAAGATCTATTTCTTCTTAGGTGGAAGCTTAGCTTCCCCTGTAATAAGCTATTTTGTTAGCATATGAATGGTTTATGTAATGCACCTTCCAGAACTACTTGTTTTGTGAAATAACCTGGTTATGCAAATGATAGATTTCTCCTGTCAAAGCGACTGCTAGTCAGGAATTGTACCTATACTTAAAAAAACATGTGATGTCACCGTATTTAAGATGTTCTAGTATCTTATATTCAATATACTTTCCCAGCCACACTATTCTGAATATTGATCAATAACATCACAAATGGACAACTCCCAGTGAAATGACACCATTAGAAATCCATAGTCTAGTCCAGTGCCACAGGGACTTAGGTGAAACACAGTCCAAGTATCTTCATATCCAGCTGTTACATACACTAAATACTCTATCAGTTTCACCATTTAGTTTAGTTCAAGATAGTCCCTGTCTTCAATAAAAGAGTTTTACTAAAACTCAGTTAATTATTGTGTCCTCACTGCAATTTTTCATTGTTATTTCCCACTCCATCTTCCAAAATCACAGTAGTTAAAATAGGGAGGATCAAAAGGCACTGATAGATTCAAATGTAACATCACTCCCAGTTTCGAACTGTGCATGCTATCAGGATCTTGGCTTGTTCAATTATGTTCTGTTTGTGTTGAGGAAAGGAACTGACCACACGTGATTTAACTGTCCTACTCAGCTGTCAGTCATCAATTCACTTCAGTTCTAATGCATAGCCTTTACAAAGGATATAAGCCCAGATTTTTACTTTTCGCTACGCAAAATAAAAAACAAATTGAGATCGGACCCTGTGGCGGGGCACACCCAAGTCCCTGCCCCACCGGAGGTGTGAAACTGTTCTGCTCCCCCCCACCCCCACCTCTGGTTCCGGGGGTTTGGAATGTGAAAGGAGTAGGTGTTAAGTACCTTACCCCACCCCCACAGGCTGGAACAGGGGAGAGCAAATCGCCCTAGCGCATATATATGGCAATGGGACACATTATCGGAGCAGACTGCCGGAGACTGCTAGGGGGGACTTTGAGAGGGCTTTAAGAGGGTCTGCCAGCCACGGACTGCCAGCGTCGAACTGCCAGCGTGGGACTTGGACTTGGACCTTGACTTAGACCTGGAGTCGGTCCTTGAGTCGGTCCTTGAGGGGCATCTGCAAGAACAGTGACGAGAAAGCACAGTCCCCTCTCTCCACCGTCAGATCTTGCCGGCCTGTTGAAGGGACCTGCCTCTGCCGTAATCGTGGGTAAGCCGAGCAGCCTGAGCTTTACCCTGTGCTGCCCCACGATCAAGGCACTGCTGCAAACACTGCTGACAAGGAGCCAAGGGACTATCTCCGAATTCCTACTCCACCGCCATGAGTAGCGCAGGCGTTCCCTAGGGCTCCAGGCTGCCTTTTGTTTGTAAGTGCGGCAAAGCTATTTTTTATAGCAAACCTTTTCCAAGCTTTCTGATTTTCCTGAATTACTAAATTTCGGAAAAATTTCATCCTTGTGAAAGATTTTCCCAAATGAATTTCTGAACCCATCTAACTAATTTTATATAGAGTTATGGGTGGGGCTTTCCAGAAATAAAATAACTGCAGGTTTTGTAATTCCTGCCTTGTGGATTCCCACAACTGAGTCAGACCCTATGCAGTTGGGCATCCCACACTCAGTACTTTAACAGTGTTTTTACTGAGATGCACTTAATAAAACTCTGTAGTAAGGCCATTAAAAAACATCCTTCAGAACACAATTTTCAAGTATAACTAAAAGCATTACATTGGTATTCTTAAAAGGTTCTCAGTAATCTAGTGTTGAAATTGTACTATACAGAACATATTTTTCAATATATAATTTAACAGAGCACTATGCTGCTCTCCTTTGACTTTCACTGCCCCATCAGATTACTTCCTTATCCACAATTTCTCAAATTTGTTTGGCAGCATATAATGGCTTGAGGAAAATGCATGTTGCTCTTTGTGTCCTTTCAGGCTATTAATCATTAGTAATCTTGTATTCAGAGTTAGTTCATTAAATATGTATGCCTTTCAGTAATCTGATGCCTAATATATATTACAAACATTGTGCACTAACAGCAATTATATTCTCTCTAATGGGTTTTGTAATTGTAGTACCATGTTGAAGAAGACTATGAAGTCTGAAATTCTAAAAATATCAGTAATACTGATTCTGCTAGATGATTGTTGAGTAATAAACACATGGAAAAAGGTATTAGTTTGGAACATGATAGGATAAACCATGTAGGGAACTGAATCACTCTAACTGAGATTCCAAAAGGTGTTCTGGCATTTGCTGTCTTACATTTCTGTGGTGTAGGAAAATTTGTAATGTTCTTCCTAGGCTATGTTAATAAAAAACACAGAGGTGTGAACCCAAAATAGTACCCTGACTTGGCTAATCCCACACTCATCACAGGAGAGTCATTAGCCTAATAAAGGCTCCTCCATGTACACAGACGAGCTGCTAGCCCACCAAAGGTTGGAGTACAGAAGTAAATAGATTGGTGATCCAAATAATCCAACCAGAGACACAAGCGCCTAACCTATTATTTCCTGAGACTGTCCCAGCCCCTGGGGCTGAAGTACTGAGCGGGGCTGAAGTACTGAGCCATCTGCATCTGCATCTGGACTATCTTTCAGATGGAGCTGTGTTACCACCTCTATAGGTATGAGACACATTATGGAACATGTGAAAAAATATTTTGAGATCGTCCAATGCTTATTTGGAGAAGCTTTCAGATGTACCAAGCATAAGGAACGGGAAGTATCAAGGTGGATTAGGAGGAACAGCTATGGTAAAATAGAGAGAAAAGATACAGGGTTCATGAAGGTAAGTGGCTGGTACATACAAGTATCTGGCCATGTCCTGTACCTAATCACTTCAGTTTGTCCTGGTTTGTTATTAAACACCACTCATAACTATTTCCTGGCTGAGGGAACTTTATTCTGTGTGTAGGCGTGGTGGTAGTCTGTACCAGCAACCAGAGCAGAGTGTGACCCCAGCGGTTTATGTGTCCACAGGCCAGCAAGTGGGCGACAGAACATGTAAGGTCAGCTATTGGAGGGATCTGCAGTGTATATACAATTGTATTTCTATTACCAGACCTTCACTCTGATCAGACAGAGAGAGTAATAGAATGAGACTGTCTGTACTGTGTGTTTATGCCTATCTTGATCTGTTTGGCTGGAAGCATGTGTGGTATATAGGCACTGTATAAGTATGCGGTGTGCTTATAAGGAAAACCTTCTCAGTCTCACTACTGGTTGGGCCCAGGGACATGAGTCTGCTGCAGCCTTGTTTCTCAGGTTATTTGATTCAGCAACTCTGTGCTGGTTTGAGCTAATTGGAATATTTNTAATAGATCTATGTCCTCAGACATTTTCAGATTTGAATTCAGTTTTTTTTAGAAGAGTACATAATTTATAGGAAGGGCTTGTTCCCTCCAGCTTGAATATGGCTATTACCTCATCATCCCAACAAATTGCAGTCAAATTATTTGATGGAACAAACTACAAATCCTGATGGATGTATTTTATATTATTTGGAAATTTTTAACTAATTGTTTTACAAAATATATAAATGTTCATGCCATGATTTACTAAGAGCTGTTCTTGTCCATCAAGAAACATTCAATGGAGTTGGATTAGGTAGAGAGAAGGGCAACTTAAAAAAATAAAGGAACACATTTGTTACTTTTTAAGGAGAATTTGAAAAGGCCAGGACTCTAATTTTAAAAGAAGGAAGCTAGGAAAGTATATTAGTAAGATTTAGAAAAAAAATGAGGAGTGGATAAGATGAATACAGAACCAATATTTGGCACATCCCACAGTACTAAACATAGGGGGCTTTTATTGAATCTAGTATAAGGTATACAATATAGTTCTGGAATTTATTGCTATAGTAGTTTGTGGATGAAGACTATAGCAGAAGGTTCTAAAGTGGATCAGAAGAATTCTGATAACAGATTCATAGACAGATTCTAAAGTGAATGCATAATAATGTATCTTATAACATCCCTAATGTAATGACTGTCAATAATAGAATTTACAAGGGAAATGAATTACAGAAGCCAGGCTCGTATGATGTTTTGAAATGGCATATCCTACTGATATTACTGGAAACAAGGCTAAATGGATGGCTTCTCTGCCTCCAAGAACATTTCTAGCATCTGTATTTTTATATACTTCCATCAGGTTTAAGAGTCCATTTTCCTAAGTGTTACACAGATATATTCCACAAATTTGTAATCGAAGATGCTCATTCTGCAGCTTTCCACATGAAGCCGTACTTTTGCACACACTGTTTATCTAATTTCCACTGTCATGCCACTATAATAAAATAATAACAGATTTATGGTCTGAGATTGTTGAAAGTTGCAGAAAGATAAAATGATGATTAAAGAAGTAAGTTCCAAAAAGAAAGTATAGTGACAGCTAATCAACTTGTCATTAGCAGCATGAATAAAATATCAGAACAGGAAATATTACTTAGAACCACAATCTTAAAATGTAACATTAAAAGCATTTTAAACATTTGCTAGGAAGTAGCCAGGTATAGTCAATATGTATTGTATTTTTAGAAGATTCTTTAGGGCCAGTCCACAGAATCTTCTGGATCAGTCTCAATAGTTAAAGGAATCTCTGCTGTCAGGTCAAATGTTTTGAGAGAATGCTGTTTCCTCAGCTCGTGCAATAAAACACTTAAAGACCATGTAGCAGATTAAGAGCTAATGTTCTATTTTGGTTCCAAATTGTAAACAAGAGAGAGGAATTTTCTGGACATTCTTTTGAATATAGAATGAATGAGCAGGACATTGATTGTAAAAGGAAAACAATGATAAAGTCTGTATCATTCATGGGTTTGCTAAGAGGGATAAAACAGCAATATACAAGCAATTTATAGGTTGGACTGGATGATCTTCCAACCTGGTTGATTCTATGATTCTATGATTCTAATTTAGCTTTCTTGGATTTTGGGTACTGGATCTGTCGCTGTTCCTTCGTCTCTCTGACTCCTCCACACCGTGTACTAACCTTTTACTGATAACACATGAGATCTTACTGGTTTTCTATCTGGGGGAAAGAAGAAGGTGGCATTGGCCCCTTCTGGGCTTTCTTTGTCCAGGGGAGAGGATTGGATTTTTGTATTATTTCTAAATGGCAAATAATTGTACGTAATTATAAATACATGTAAATATATTTTCTATATGTGCTTGTAAATGTAGCTTGCTGCAAAATATAGCTTTAGCTTACTTCCAAACTGTCTGAGCTGGTCTGGTAAATTTTATTTAGGGAGTAATTTCTCAAACTCATCACAGTCCACCTTTTCTATTGCATGTCCCTCAAGAAAGTAAGAATTTATAACAAATGTAATATTGTTAATGAATTAATTAGAAAGATTATTCTCCCTCAACCTCAGACAAAATCTTAGCTTTGTTTAGAGAGAAAGATCTTAATTGATTTACAAAACATTTATTGACCAAGGTGTTATTAAGTACTCACAGGGGAAAAAACATCTTTTCCTTGATAGTTTGGGTTTGTTTATCATAGAATGTATGGTCTTTTTAGTTAAAAAGAGTAAAAGGTTCAGCTACCTCAATAGGCAAGATATTTTCTGTCCAGGTATGAAGAAAAATTTAAAAATTCATCTGCCATTCATTCATGAAAGTAGCACTAGAAAAACAAGTTGTGGTGTTACATACCTGATAATCCAGTGACTATGACTTTTCTTTTATCTAAAGATCATGTAATTCATTTTTTTCCCATAGAGCTGTCATTTAAAGCAAATGGCAAACAATGATATAATTTTAAAATAAATGCATCATTAACATCTCTAAACATTATAAATTTAGAAAGCAGTTGTATTGTTGTATTCTGTGAGACATTGGCATGCGGAACATAATTTGTTTTAACCTTTCATGTGGACGATTATTTAAGTAGCTGCAGTATAGTGTTTTTGATACTACTGTTTGACTACTTAAAGCAAAATATTTGGAAGAGTCTCCTGATATGGAATGCCTCTTTTTGGGTGTAAGGCAATATTTGAAACTATGAGGGATACTTTTACTCAGTTTGCCAATTGTCCCTAATATTTGGAGACTGAAATTAAGCACATAGGTTTTTTTAAGTTGAATACCCTAGAAGTTCTCTCCTAACCTGAGAAGAGTCTGGAAAACTTGGGCCTGAACTGACTGTTGTGTGGGTAGAATCTAAATTAAATATGTAAATCTATTGTCTGGATCTGCAGGTGCAAATATGGTGTACAAAATCAGTGACTGTCCCCCAAAAAAAAAATCTTTCAGAAAAATAGATGCCCAGTTTAAATAATCAGAACTAATAACTCTGTTACATCTGTAACTTCTGTGATTCCATGATTGCTGTAAAGATGTTTTGAATGCATCTATTTCTATGCAAATTCATTGTGAATATGTCTGTTTATATGCAAATAAAGCAGAATATGAAAATGTAATTTTTTAAAAGATGATTCACTTTTAAATGTAATCACTAAGATGCACTGTGATATCTTTGTTCTTTTGATGTAATTGCTGTAATTTCTTTGAAAATTTCCATCCATTTTCTATTGGGTGTTTGGTATATCTTAGATACTAAAATCTATTAACATAAATGTCAGGATATCATCAGAAGCTCACAAGCAAAATTCCTTGAAGAAACATCAAAAACTGTGGAAAACACAGCTATAGGAACTTCAGAGTTAAAGGCAAAATTAACATTTCAAAGTAAGGAAATGTATCATTAAGATGCCTGAATTACCTTAACCCTTTCTCCTTAGACATATACACTTTTCTTTCTTGGAGACATCTTTTTTTTTGAGACCAGTTTTCCTGAAAGGACCTTAAAAAGTCTGAAAATCATGCATCAACTCTTTACGTGCATAGATTAATGCTAACCATGTGTCCCACAAACTATAGTCACAGAGTGATTTTCATGCCTAAAATTTGGTATTTCCTGAACTGGGTCAACATTTTACATTGTCTGTAATACTATGTTCTCAAAGAGCACTGGAAACTCAGATGTTCCTCACAACTAGGTAGTGAAGTCTAAATTATCTTCAGACTAATGTCCCTTTAAAGGAAATACAACAATGACACTATGTTAACTCTATGCTTAGATACTTAAGTACCTAAACAATTCCCGTATAAAAGAATGTTTACCCTTAAAAAGAAGAAAAAAAAAAAGAAATCCAAAACTGCCAGAGCAGGATGATTCTGAAAAACAGTGAGACTAAAAGGATTAGGGAGGTCAGGGCAAGGGAGGTGATTCTCCCCCTTTGCTCTGCTCNCACCACAATAATCTGAAAGTCCTCTAAACATAGACACATTCTATGCCCAAGGAATCACCTCTGGAGTTTAAATAATCCTATATTTCTTAAAAGACATTTAGGCTGATAGACTGAATTAGTGAACTTCTACTCCATCTCAAACCAGAGTGTTGTGCAGTAAAACTGAATATAGCCAAAGATGAAGTATTTCAGTAACATTCACAATGGAAATTGCTATTTTAGTGTCTGGAACTTCTCAGTGTCTTAGGATTGGAGTTTCCTTGTATTCATTGCATTTGCTTCAAGTGGTATGCACCTCCAAGAGAGTCTGACTCCATCTGCACCTTCTTATTAAGTAGGTGAAGACAATAGAAAGGTGTTTGCTTTCCCTACCTTGCTGTTGATGAGCAAAGTCATCTTGCTCAATCTCCAACAGTACTTCATGTACTCCAGACTTCCCTAGTCACTTTGGTGGCCCTCCACTGAACTCCAGCATGCCCATGTCTTTCTTGTGTTGCAGAGCCCCGAATCAGGTACAGTACTCCAGAAGCAGTCTCACAAGTGCTGAACAGAAGGAATGAGTAAACTCCCTCAACTCATAAGCAACACATGTTGAAACAGACATGTGGGCTGTCATTCATTGCTGCAAGGATACACTGCTCCCTCATGTTGACCTTGTCCATCTGTAGAAATGTTTTATAGTCATTCAGCTTGGGCATTCCCATTCCAGATGCAGGACTTTGCATTTTCCTTTGCTTAAGTTCATGAGGTTCCCATCAGCCAATTTCTCCAACCTGTGGCACTTAGCACAGCAGTTCTGCTCCTCCAAAACCCATCATCTAGTCTCTTAAATAGGAACCTAGGTATAATTGGCCATGATATGAACCTCTGAAGTATATTACTGATTACCCATTGGACAACCAAATCTTTTACTGATGACCATAATATGGAGAGTGTCACTCCAGATAGTTTTACAGATGACTTATGCAATTCATTTCACTCTGCTGAACTATGCTTTGAAGTTGTTTCCCTCTTCTTTAAAAATTGTTTTATGCACACATATACTACTGATGTGCAGCAGAATTTTAGATGAAACGTATCTTTGAATAGATTCAATTCCATAACATCCACCTAGAGGACTGATCTATCCCTGAAATACACTCATGACCTCTTGAATTTCCAAACCTTGCTGTTCGAGACAGGATCTCTCATAAAATATTTGTTAAGCCTTTAGTTTAATGGTATGTTAAGTGCCTCTCATCTTCAGGCAAAAAGTACATGTCCACATGAAGATTCTGGGGTTTACTGAGTTAACGTTGCTGACAATAATACCTACTGATCTCTTTCCTGGAAACTGGATGATCTACAGCTTAAAGCTGACATTCCATTCTTTTGGTTATAAAATCACAGCATACTAGAATTCTAATGAAAATTAAAAAGAAACAAGCAAGCAAGAAGCAAACAAAAAGAAAGCCAAACCAAAAGAACCCCAAACAACCAAAAATACTTTTTTGATTAAAAAAAACCAACCAACCGAACAAACAAACCAAAACAAACAAACAAACAAGTAGCTTTAAAACAGCTCATTTTTTAAGCAGAAAATCATGAATCCTTGAGAATTGCTGCCTCAACTAGATTCTTTATTTGGTGAGAATTATAACTTCTGCAATAACTTATTCATTAACTACCTATCTAACAATTTATCAGCAGGAACTAATGATCTCCCACACTATGAACCATTTCATTTAGGCTGGAAAAATACACATTACATTGAAAGTCATCCATACAGTCTATATTCAAAGCACAAGTGAAAGCTTAAACATGGAGCTGATTAAACAGACCAAATAAACAAACTACTTATTTTAAATACTCTACTAATTATCATAAAGCAAATTGAGAAACACCAAAACTGTCTCTTTCTTCCAATATTTCGTTTACTTCAATGCATTGTCTCAGTGTTGTATTGATATAAAGATGTTTGAAAATGGTGCCTGTAATCTACATTTTTGATCTGCTTAAAGAGCTGCTGGCTTCAGCAGAACATTAATGCAAATCTAATGTACCTGCTGGTATGATTAGCTGAATCAAATGATGGCATTTAAGTAACACCTAAATAATCTTAATTAGGATCTTCAGCTCATCTTAGCACTTGGAACTTTACAGATGGATAGTCTTAATTATCAGCCTTTTGATTAGGATAACAGCTCTAATCAAGATGATGTGGTTCTGATAGACAGCATATCAGTAAATTAATGACTGTTGTTAAGAGGAAAACATAAGTGAAAAACAAGAGCTGTCTGCTATCTGGAACATAGTAAAAGAATAATGTCTACCCTATGTTAAAAAATTAATGTTTTATGGGAAGAGCATAAGTATTCACATTTGGTATGTGTGGATCTGAGCCAATAATAACGCTTACTCCCGCTTTTCCCCATTCTACTCCCCAACACTAAATATGGCTATAAGTTCTCTATTGCACAGTCACAAATCATGAGTAATGCAAATTAGTTTATAAACATTCCTTTTTGACACCTTGTGATTTCATGAAAGTTCAATGGACACAGGGCATTTGAACCAATGCCAGTGAAAAGGTTCCATATGTAGGGAAAAGTAACAAATGGCTTGTTAGTGGCTGCTGTTCATTTGAAATGGAGACTATAAATTTAAAGGTATTGCTACATCATAAGAAACACAAAACCATATATAAAAATATAACACTTTCTTGCAGCCAAGTTACATAGTATAACTTCCGCTTCTGAGATGTTTCATCATTCATTGACATAAAATTAATGTAAATGTCAGACTAATTAGGGTGCCATGGTAGAATATGGCAAAGTGTTTGTTATCCAATACCCAGATATTGAAATTATGAGTTAAGTGTTTCCAAAAAACCATTTAATTAATCCTAATGAAGGCAACCGTATATTTTGTTTATATATCAGTAACTGGGTTTAAAAGTTATTTTGTATTAGCAAATGAAGGGTAATGAAATGTCAGCTTTTTTTTGCCTAGTCCAGAACATTTTACGGAATCATTTCTTGCTTCCTGATGAGAGTGAGACCTATGGGAAAAAAAAATTTGTTTTCAACTTTAAATGAGTATCCTGAGCTTACTTTCTGACTCACTCTAATTTCCTTACTGAAGTTAAAAAAAAAATAAAATAAAAAAAAAAAAGCATCATTATAGTTTGGGGAAAGAAAGAAAACAAAATGAAAAACACCAAAACCCAACTGAACTCAAAGAGAAAGAGCATAACGAAAGTGGAGGGTAGTATTTTACGGTGAAAGACAAGTATGGTTTGAGGGAAGAAATGGTGTAAGGGATTAAAATAATCTTACCCCCCAACCCACACCTCCCTTCTCCATTGATGAGGAATAACAGAAGGAAGGAGTGAGTTTTATTGGATATATTCAAGGATTTACTACTTTATTGCAGGGATATCAAATTACACTAAAAGAGACGAGGGGAACAAAGCACAAATACCTGATCGAATCCATGCAGGTATGCACACCAAGTTCACACACAAAATTGAAACTGGAAAAAGAGAGAACCCATTCCCCACCCCCAAAACAAAGATCTTTACATAACATCCTGCAAGCCTCACAAACTCCTGCAATGCCCACTTCTTTCATGCAGCACACATTATCAGGATGATATAAGATACATATATATACATATACATGTTTCTGCGCAAACCATTACAAATGGGCAGGACAAGAAAACTAATCGTGTCTTATCTACACCTTACTGATATGTTCTTTGAATAATCATAGAATTTGATGGGAGAAAGGTTTAAGGATTTGCACTTTTATGTCCCATTTCCAGGGGACACTGGCAAGTCCATGCTAACTCTAGAAAGACATATCAGGGAAATTAAATGCTATAGAGAGAATGATCTATCTTATATAATCAAACTTACCGTGAATACCATGACAGTTAATGAACTTATCTAATTAGAACTGTCTATAAGATCAAGTGACCTGAGAAATGCTGTGTTTGGATAAATGAAAAGGGGAATTTTCAGGGTCATAAATTATTTTGAGAGATTAAAAAAAAAAATTTGAAAATACTGACAGTGGCATCAGATGGTACCCTTCCTAAAATAGTCCTTGGAGGAAATATTAATGAAGGCCCAGCATTTTCCTGATTATATGACCATCAGTCAAGTCACACACTGGAAGATCTTCCCTTGAAAGTGGAGGACACCAATGAGACTAAGCTAAGAACATTCAGAGAGCATTCATAGTGACAATGTCACAATGGTGTAAGATTTCCACCATAAATTAGCAGACATTTGATTGATTTACATAAAACAGTAAGTCAAAGAGTCCTATACAAACAATATGAATCTAACAAGAAGCATTTAGTTGAGATTTTAAAAAAATATAATTAAAATATGGATTGTTTAATTTGATGCAGCTGACCCTCCTCCTACAAAACCCTTCCCAATCTAATCCACAGATGCTAAAGAGAAAGGATCCAGAGGAAAGCTGCAGAATTAAATTCTCTAATTATGTTGTCAGATGGGACATGATCAAAGACGTATCTCGCAGTTCTAATAGATGCACACACAAGATGCTTTGTATCAAATTAAGAAGAAAATGAATGTTAAAAAGAAAAGAAAAAAAGAAATAAATTGCAAAGAAAGCTAGACTTTATCCTCAATATGCATATGATTATACTACAAGCAAGGTATACTTGCTAGTGAATTAAATTGTTCCTGCTGTTTGCCTGTCCTCTAATCGTAAGTGTGATACCTTGGCTTACTGCACATTTTCTCACATTTCTGATATAAAAGTTTAGCCTATTCTCTATCTCAAAATCCCTTTTGAATTATGTATTTTACAAGGACAGGATCGAGAATCAGACAATATGTAAAAGGTAATATGTCAATAATCCTTCATCTATCAACTACCAACCTAGCAAATCCTGCATTTAGAAAGGTAATATACGTTAAGTAGGGTAAGCAGAAATGTTTAGTTTATTAAATCAGCCATTAAATAGCATCTAAACCATATTTATTTTATACATCATACCATCTAGATATTTAATCAATTTTTAATAAAGAGTTGGAAAACACTTTCTATAATACAGAATAATATAGAGCATAAGTCCTATGAGGAGAGGCTGAGGGAGCTGGGATTGTTTAGCCTGGTGAAGAGGAGGCTCAGGGGAGACCTTCTTGCTGTCTACAACTACCTGAAGGGTGGTTGTGGCCAGCAGGAGGTTGCTTTCTTCTCTCAGGCAACCAGCACCAGAACAAGAGGACACAGTCTCAAGCTGGGCCAGGGGAAGTTTAGGCTCGAGGTGAGGAGAAAGTTCTTCACCGAGAGAGTCATTTGCTACTGGAATGGGCTGCCCAGGGAGGTGGTGGAGTCACTGTCCCTGGAGGTGTTCAAGGCACGTTTGGACGTGGCACTTGTTGCCATGGTCTAGTCTTGAGGTCTGTGGTAATGGGTTGGACTTGATGATCTCTGAGGTCTCTTCCAACCTTGCTTATACTGTGATACTGTGATACTGTGATATAATGTCAGTAAAATGCCTATTTGTAAGTAAATAGTCATTATCAATTTACATTTATAAAGCAGGGCTTTATCTTGCAACTGGAACCACACAGGCAAATTCTGGCATCACACTGTCCCCAGTCAGACACTGGAAAGCACAAGAAAGCTCAAAAAAAGTCAAAAGGAAACAAACAAAAAAGCTCTGGTATGTTTTTTGGAAGGAGGTTGGTTGTTTTCACTTGAGATCTGCCTTACATACTGATGCCTGCATACTGCATCCAAAATCCTGGTAACAAAACCTGAAGAGCTGTAGTCTGGATCCATATGGAACACAAACTATTTTCACACTGACACCTCTGTGTGTGCGTTGGTACACAGCAACTGTGGCTCTGCTCCCAAACATCACTTTCTGAATATCACATGTGTTTAAAACCCCATTTTAATGGTTACACTGATAACCAGCCCTGCAGGCCTTTGCTGACTGCTTAAATGGCTTCTTCATGTTCATCTTTGCTTTTGTTTGATTTACTTAAAGGAATTAAATTAAATTTCTAGTGTGTTTCTAATGATACAGAAATCTTGAAACCAATGCTATTTTGAACCACTAAAATATGTGAATCAGGGAGGGAGGGGAGAGGAAAGGAAAACAACAAAAAGGAGAGCAACATAGCAAGATCCTGAATGGCATTTGATGTTGAAATGGCTCAGCATTTGCCACAGTACTAACTGGTCTCAATCCAAGACTACTCCATTTAAAATTAAATGTTTCCCTGCAGTAGGTTATGGATATCAATTAATCATAACAATGACATTTCCAAACAAAAGCTGTATCAGTGTCAGTAGTGAATAAAGTCTTAAAACTCCCAAAAACCCTTAAAAATTTAAAAAAAAAAAAAGTAAAATTATTCAACATTTTAAGAGATTTTTCCTTCCTCTTTTTGTCAGTTATGCTGCTGCTTGCAAGAGTTGTTGCTAATAAAAAAGTATCTGATTCAAGATGTTTGTTAGAAAGTTAAACCCATAAAATAATGCCACACAAAGGTAAGAGCAACGTGGGAATTAACTACTTTTAAAAGTTGCGGAAGTAATTTCTTCTTCAGTTTATAATTTTTTAACACAAATTAGATGATTAAGTATCAATGTAAGACATATTGAATAGAGAAGTTTAGCATTCAAAATATGAAAATCTTATTTACAAATATATCTGGAACATTAGTAAAAGTGATTAACTTCTTAGAGCAGATATTTTACATGAGCAATCTGTGCTGATGTGAAGTCCAAACAGTAGGTGAATAATTCTAAAATTATGTGAACAATTTTATTTATTGAGTTATTTGATAGTGTTTCTTTATATAAAGCATATTGTTGCTATATTTCAGAGGTTTTCCTATATAGTCAGTGATCCAGTAGCTTCTGGTAGATGCTCTCAAATATACAACATTTGAAATATACATCACTGAATTTTTACTTTGTTTTAATAACAGGAGTGTAAACACAAAACTTTACATCTGAAGACATATAAAAACCCTCATGATGGCTAAATCTCAGAAACTGTTGTTCTGATGCTTACCTGACTCCCGTGTTTCTCATTTGTTTTTCTGAAAGGAAGGAACAAATGACTGATGAATGGCCATATGAAATATATTCAAGTGTTGAAATGCACACCAGCTCTACTTCAGGTGCATTAATGAGAAAGGCTTGGAGTGGTAGTCAGAGTAACACATCTGCAATCACATATAGACAGCCAGCTTGACCTTCAACCATTCTCTTTCCTGTCTTGTCTTTCATACCTAGCAAGAAAACAAAATTTTCTCTCTGGTTACCTGTTCAAATTCTTCACACTCTGTGTGGTCATACCTGAAATGTGCATATAAAATTACAAATTATTTTCCAAGTAGAAAGATGTTCTATGGCTATAACTATGCAATGTGCTATATAGCAATATATTATTTAAAAAACCCTATGTCGTGGTAGGCCTAAGCAGGCCAAATTAGGTTTGTACATGTCCTGGCTTGCCCAACCATGTTTTTCTGCTCTCCCTCCTTCTGTTTTGGGGAGAGCAACCGTGGGAAAAGGGACAAAGAACCTGGCACCACTAAGTCTGGGGTCTGGGGTCTGCCCAGCAACTGTGGTAAACAAGGTGCACACGGTTGCCTTATGCAAGGCCCATGTTCTGCCCAAAAAAGGGTAAAGCAAGCCTATGGCTTCACCCAATATGGCCAAATCTTGGCTAACTGCCATTTGATTGACTATCTCGTGTCCAAAGGCCCATTAGTCTCGGGCTGTATTGGATAAAAGGAGATGAGCAGGGAGCACAGGGGCGCACTTTTGCCATTACAAAGTGTGTCTGCTATTGCATCCGTGCCTGCTGCCTCATTGATCAGAGCTGAGGCTCTGATACCTCCACGCNAATAATAGTAGCCATGGATATTGCATTCAATAACAGCCTTAGGCATGACACTACAATGATGGTTTGTGATGGTTTGGGAGTTCCCTGCCCCCCCACACTTTGTAAAATGACCCAGACTAGAACTCAGCCAGCTGGAAGTTAAGGAATGAAGCTATATTTACAGCTTAGCACAATATACAAGCATATATATATACACTATATACAAGAATATTTACAGAAATATACAAGTTAAAGGTAATACAGAAACACATCACCTCACCCAGAAATCAGACACCCCAGAAGGGGCTCCCAACCACCCTTCCATCTTCTCCCCACCCCTATACCTTACCCCAAGGTTTACCTTACACGCAAGGTGAGTTTGGAGGATCGGCCAGGGGGGTTAGAAGAAAAGTGGTTAGTGAGAATACTCAGCAGAGAGGAGAAAACCGGAAGCTGCTAGACCGATACGCTGTGCCCCAGAGACTGACTTATCTATGTTTTGAGTACTTATTCTTAAACATCTCAGCAAGCCTATGAGTAAAGTAGACATCACCATTGTTTTCCTTTCACAGCCTATAGTGTAATTTTCTCTATTAAAATATTCCAATTAGCCTCAAACCAGCACACTGTTCTATTTAGAAAACAATTACAATGTACAGCTGGCCAGAAGTAAGAACTGCATCTGAGGGGATGTAAGTAAATAAATCAATCTATATTTATTTCCTTCGTGTTGAGACCTTAATTTCTTAATAGAGATACATTATATATGTATAAACCTATATCATATATATATATATTCACATACATACAAACACATTCTACTTACTTTTCTAACTATTTAATAAGATTCTGCATTTCATTTCCCAAATACCAAATAGTCACAAATGGCCAAACACATCCCTATCATGTGATAAGCATATCTGGTACGACAGAACACATGATTTAAATTCCTGTTTCTAACATGGTGGAGAGAGTTTAAACTTAATTCATCTAGGCTATTCCAAACTCTCTTCAAAGGTGTGAAATAGCCAAAAGACATTCCTGAAGACAATTTCACTGAAAATCATGGGTTTTATTCTGTGAAACTGAACCCGTTGATTTCAGTGAATCAGGTTTTTCAATTTAAAAAATCAACAGATCAACTAAAAAGTCCCTGCTCTTAGAAAAATCATAGTTGTTGTAATACAGAGTTTTCTCTATCTTTAAGAACTGGGGATCCATTAATGCCTAATAATGAATTAAAACTGCTCATCCGAAGCCATTCCAATGCAGTTAGAATAATAAGGATATACATAGCAATTGCTGATTTCCATCATTTCTTTTTTTCATTTGTGAACTACTGATAATATTTTTATCCTCAAAACTCCAGATTAATAAAACTCTAAATGACATCTGTAGAAAAATGTTACACTTTATAGTAGGATTTTCCCTGTGTCTTTTAATTTTAAAATTAAGATTAAAAGTGGCATTTTATATAATCACTCGCTTAAGGATCCACTGTATTTAAGATGTCTGCTTCATCTTAATCCTTTAACTATTTTTTTCAATTTTTTAGTTCGTGCATAATAAGTCAGATGTTGCTTAATATGCACTTAAATTGGGAAATAAGGGGGGAAAAAAATAAACATTTGCTTGCCAGAGCATTTAGCTTCAAAGCTATATGTTGGTTTTAAATATTCAAAGTGTTCTAATTAATTTCAGGGGAAACTTGTTCCGCGCTCTAGATATTGGAAGATAAATCTTGGGCAAATGAGGCTTGAGACTAATTGGTTACAATGCCTAGGATAACAAACTGTTAACCGGGTAGATTTAGAGTGTCAATCATCAGCCAGTTGGTTGTATCAACAACTAAATGCTTATTTAAGCAAGTTGTAGACCATAATCCAAGGAGGGCTCAGGTTTATTTTGTTTGCTTGGCTTTTTCTTGGGGGTAAGAAGGGAAGGGAGGACAGAGTAGTCAGGCACCTATAGCAGGAGATATGTGATGCAAAAAAGCCCATTTAAATAAAATGACTGAAAGTGTGCAAATGATACACTATCAATGTCAAAGAAATCAGTTAGATAAGTCATCCAGTGAGTGGGAAAAGCAATTGTGATTAATTTCCTGTCTGCAGAGGCAAAAGATCCATGACAGTGAAACAATCACCAGAAATTATGACTAAATCTAGAGAATGCCATTGCTGAGAGGGAACATAACTGTTACTACAGAATCTGCCTAGGAGGAGGAAGAGTTTGATTTTAACTTCCCTTCCCCCAAAAAATACCAAAACTGTGTTTATCACTTTCTGATTCAAAGGATAGTTTACAAGACAAACTACAATGTCATTCTTTCCAATAATTACTAAGAACATGCCCAACACTGCATTCTATGAGTATTGCCTTTCTAGTGTATTCTGGACATGCTGGCTAGGTCTAGGCTGCTGTATGACCCTCTGGTTTAGATACGTACTGAACACCAACCTCTCTTCCACCTTCTCTCTTCATCTCTGCCCTCCTTTATCTCCTTCTCTCCCTCTTTCCTGATAAAGCCAGGTCACATTCTGAAGGAACTCAGATTAATTAAAGGCTGAGTCCTTTGTTTTTGTTATGCAAAGCAGAAGATTTTCATTACATAAGAACAGAAGAATGTGGTTCAGATAGAAAAATTTTGACAACAAATTTCATAATGAGAAGCTCAATAGTAGCTTCATAGACTTATGAAGAATCTAATAACTTATGGGTTTAAACTTCCATCTCATGTAGAAATTCCTCGACACAGAGGAAATTCCTCCACACAGAACAAAAATGGGATTTAGATTCTATTTTACTGGTTTCAGTGGGAATTTACACCAAATCAGAATGCATAGATTAGACATTGTGAATAAATCATTTGAGGACCTGCAATCTGCAGAAACACCTGCGTAACTTCTGAATCTTGATGGAGTCATACTGGGAGCACAGTACAAGTGAGCTGTTACCCTCTTTGCATTTGTTGTATTTCAGCTACTACTGAAAACCCCTGCTGAAATAAATACTTTTTAGTAAACTAATAACATTTCAGCGGTTGGTTTTAAGTGCTTCAAAGCTGATTTTACCTTGTCCAGATTATAAAGGTAGCTGACATCTGTGCAAGCTACAGCAACTATTGAATTATTTATTCCTTGAGACTGTTACCTGCTTACATATTGGAGACAAAATATCATAGTAAATAGTACGAACACACTTAAAATTTAGCTATTAATATCAAAGTCAATATTTATGTCCTATTTAAAAATGTCAACTGCCATTAACAAATCCTAGGCAAAATAAAACAAAATTCCTCATATTGGGAAAGAAGGGTAGGGATTGTGTGTTGATGAAATTTGTTACTTTCCTGTTTCCTTTTAATTTGATTGTGTAAGTATATTTGTATTGTAGTAGACCTGAATAGGTCAAAATAGGCTTATACATGTTCTGACTTGTCCAGGCATGTTTTTCTGCTCTCCCTCCTTCTGCTGATAGGAGAACCAACAACAGGAAAAAAGGACAAAGAACCTGGAGCCTCTGAGTCTAAGGACCCTGGCTTGCCCAGACGTGTTTTGCTCCTGTTTACATCCTGTGGTAAACAATGTACATACGCTTGCCTTGTGCCTGCCTCATGCAAGATCTATGTTTTTCCAAAATTTGGGTAAACAAGCCTATGGCTTCACCTAGTATGGTTAAGCTTGGCTAACTGCCATTGTGATTGACTATTCTGTATCCAAAGGCCCATTAGGTCTCGGGCTGTATTGAAAAAAAAGAGATGAGCAGGTAGAGACAACATGCTTGCTTGCTTGTATGCTTGCTGCTGCTGACATTGTTCCTACCTTAATGTGCTCTCTGCTTCTGGCTGTGTTACTGCCTCATTGCATCTTGCCATGCTTTACAGCATTATGCTTTACTAGGCTATAAACTAGCTCTGCCACAAAGTAATAAACCCTGATACTTTGGGTTTGTCTGCCTGGAAACTACTTCAGGTTTACCAGGAATAGGGATAAATGCCTTCACACAATAGGCTTTCTCAGCCAGTGTGGCATCGTGCCTGATGCACATCTGCCAAAACATCCTGCCTACACCTCTCCTGCCAAGATGGGAAGTTCTGAAGGGACACAGATCATCCAGAGGAATCAGGACTAGGTCAGAGATAGTCTCCCTCTTTCCTCAGCAGCCTGTAAAGTTTGGAAAGAATTAAAAGCCTCGTCAGCTGACAAGATATTGACAGAATTCCCTGCAAATGTTTTGGGTACTGTTTGAAGCTGTAGTTAGTCCTGGGGAATCAGGAGATTAATATTCGTAAGTAAACACTTAAAGCCTCTTGTAATTCACCAACTGCCTTCTACCATAAGCAAAAAGGAGCTCCTTGAGTCCATCTAGGGGACAAGAGGTATATTGACCACAAGAACCTTCTTTTCCAGTTCAATTGAGTTTAATGTTTATATTTTTACTAGTTATTTCTTAAACCTTCTAGATCCTATGTTATCATCTGTATAATGTTTCCGTGACCATTGCAAAAGAATCTGATTGTTATTAAAATTAGTGATTGGGGGGCAAGACTCCTGAATTGAAAATTAATAAACAATATTAATTAAAAAAAAAAACACCTCACATTAATTAAAACCCCTCCATTACAATTTGTATTTAGGAATCAAAGTTAAAAATAGTGTTTGGGGCTTTGTTGTTTTGTTTTGCTATGAATTCTGAATAGAGAAGTCTTCAGTAGAGACCACATTCTTTTTCTGTTGACATAAGGAAATAAAATTATGTGCTCACTTTCTTCTGTGGTTTTGTTTTCTACAACAGACCATTTGAAAACCAGACATATCAATTAAAGATGGCCTTGAATGCTCATTTTTTGGTATGGAAATGTAAAGCACATGGATTGTATCTTCTAGAATTCATTACTTTGTGATTTTTGTTTAGGGTAAAAACACTGATGGAAAAGAACTAATAAACCAAAGATGTGAGTCAATCTTTGAATTACCTTTTTTTTTTTTTTTTTTTTTAATAATCCTTTATCTTAAAAAATGAGAGACAAATCTTCTAGTATACAGAAAATTATTAATTATCTGTTAAGAACTGCATGTGTAATTCAGAAGCTAACTCTAAGGTTGATAATGGTAATACTTCTGTTGAACCTTTGTAGATTACAAATATCTTAGGACACCACTATGTGAAATAGTATCAACATCAATTGTTAAGAGAAATAAAATACTTCCATAGGTTCCCTGAGGATGTAAACAGGTTCTTTAACCTCCACTATCTCGTATTTATTGTTAGAAAAAGACAGCAGTTCAAACTTCAGTTTTTCTCCTTACAGAAGAAATACATAATGCTTCCATATTAACCTGATTTGAAATCAGCTCTGCATCAAGCTGAAAGTTTTACTTAGTAAAAATTTAAGCAAAATTGACACAATGTATTTTGTCAAATTTATTCATGGCGCACAGCCAATAACTGAAATCCACTATGCAATTCTTTGATGCCTTGTTATGTCTCTAGCTGGTTTAAATGCAAGTTTCTTGTTCAGTCTCTCTGGATCAACAGCCATATACTAATTCGGATTACAGCTGTCCTGTGCAGACAGGTATTTTATAAAAGAGACATATGTACACACACATATATAATCTATAATAAAGTAATGCTTAGTATCTATATTCTGTATTCAATTGGCTTGTCAGGTTGGCACCCTCAAACAAAGACCATTAACTTTTCAATGGAAAAATTATGGTCAGGGAAGGAAATTGCAGCTCCCCACAGGGGAAGGAGGATCACTATTAAGGCTAACACAATTGCTTTTGGAGACAAATAACTTAAGAGTTCCTTAATACTCCCTTTAACCTTTTTCTCATGCTGTGTTATCCAGCCAGTCAAACTACTGCTATTTTGTACATGACACAGATGAAGAATGTCTGGGTCACATATCCTTGTGAAAGCAGTATATAATCAGGAGCACTGCTGTCAATTTGTGTTGGCGTTTTGAAAAGAAATCTCACAGGCTGTATATCTGCCTCATAGTTCTGGGTAGCTCAGACATCGTATGTCATGATTAGCATATTCCGAATAGAACTGTTATCATGTACTAATTCCATTTCTATCCAGCCCAGCATTTGTAAAGCTATTAGCTGGTATTAAGTGGTGTTGTCAGCTACTCACTTGATGTCGGCATTAAGTTATGTGAGAATTAAGCTTCTGTCCCAAAGAAGCCATTTCCTTAAGTTCAGTGTGAAGGAAAGAAGCAATGGGAGGTAAAAATTATACCTTCAAAGATCAAAGACCCTTTGTTTTCTGATAAGCCGGGTAAAATGGCTGAGGGTGATGCTGCAAAGTGAATGGATGGTGTGGTGAAAAGTGCTGTGGGAGTTGTTTGAATGATACTTAGTCTGCTGAGGCAGTCTGACAAGTTCAACTTGTGACCCGATGCAATCTGTCTGATTTTACCTAAAGCAAATGATAAAGCACTCACACATCATTTTGCCAGGGGAATGTGTGCAAAATGTAGTGGCAACTTCGGTTGACACCACAAAGTCTTGACAAGGCTTTCTCTCTGTGACCATTGGAGTGGGTGGTCACAGGAATCTATGGTGATGTCTCTTTGACTGCAGTTTTTTTTCTTGACTTGCTAATTTATTTATTACAGAAGAGGTCTCTGTCCTTGGGAAATTGTTCTACGTATTTATCCATACCACCATTTTACAGGTGCTATACAAACATTACCCCTCACTCATTAAATTAAACTTTTTTACTTAACCTATTATCAGAGAATCTAATAGAAAGAGAATATAATGAAATTCATGACAGTATTTTTCTGTATTACATCATGCAACACTTTGATTCTGTACTTCAAATTATTATTTAAATGGCTGCCTGGTAAGATTAGAAACAATTCTTGATCAGAAATATCCTTTTTATGTCACTCATTTGACTTGAAATACCAAGTGGTTTCCTAGAATAGGTTGCATTATTATTATTATTATTATTACTACTACTATTACTATTATTGTTGTTATTGTTATTACTATTATTTTGTTATTATTAAAGGTGAGCGACCCCACCTCTCTTAACTTTTCCTTATATGTGAAATGCTCCTTTACCTTACCATCTTTTTGGCCCTCTCTTTTACACTGAGAAGCCCAGAACCAGACACAGTACTCTAATATGACTTCATCAGTACTGAACAGAATGTAAGTCTCACTTCCCTTGACCTCCTGGTAACACTCCTAGTGCAGCCCAGGTTTACTGTAGGCGTCCTTTAATTCAAGGGCACATTGCTGGTTCATAGTCAGCTTGACAAATAAGTAAATAAGTGAAATTGGGCAGAGAAGATTGTAAGGATTTTTCCATATCTTTTTTCTCCATGTCCTTGTTGTGGCAGGCCTGAACGTGTCCTGACTTGCCCAGGCATGTTTTTCTGCTCTCCCTCCTTCTGTTGATAGGAGAAGCAACTGTAGGAAAGAGGATAAAGAGCCTGGAGCCACTGAGTCTAAGGACTCTGGCTTGCCCAGACTTGCTTTATTCCTGTTTACATCCTGTGATAAACAAGGTGCATACACTTGGCTTGTGCCTGCCTCATATAAGGCTTATGTTCTGCCCTAAAAAAGTTAAAAGCAAGCCTATGGCTTCACCTAATATGGTCAAGGTTGGCTAACTGCCATTCCAATTGGCTATTGTGTGTCCAAAGGCCCATTAGTCTCGGGCTGTACTGATAAAAAGAGATGAGCAGGAATCACAACATGCTCTGCTGTTGCATTCGTGCTTGCTTTCTGCTTGCTGCTGCCTGCTGCCATTGCTCTCTGCTTCTAGCAGTGTTCTGCCACACTGCCTTATTGCATCCTGCCTGGAAACTGCCTGCCTTGAGTTTACCAGGAACAAGTTCTAAATGTCTCCACATGATCAGCCTGCACAGCCAGTGTGACACCATGCTGAGACTGCACATCGCAAGACATCCTGCCTACTGCCATCCTGAAAGTCTCCTGCCAAGACAGGAAGTCCTGGAGGTACACAGATCATCCAGAGAAATCAGGACCAGGTCACAGATTGTCTGCCTTCTTTCCCCATGAAGCCTGGGAAGAATCAGAAGCCTTAGTGGGTAAGAAGACACCGTCAGAATTCCCTGAAAGCATTTGGGGTACTGTCTGAAGCTGTAGCTAGCCCTGTGAGTCAGAGATGAATATTTGTGAGTAAATACTTAAAGCCTCTTGTAATTAACCAATTACAAAGGAGCTCCTTGAGTCCATCTAGTGGACAAGTGGTATAAGTAACTGCAAGCGGTGTATTGACCACAGGAACCTTCTCTTCCAGTTCGATTGAGTTAAATTAAGGTTATGTTATTGCTTGTTATTTATTCTAGATCCTATATTATTCCTCTGTATAATGTTTCCATGACCGTTGCAAGAGAACCTAGTTATTATTAAAATTAGTGGTTGGGGGGCAAGACTCCCAAATACCAAAATTAATAAAAAACATTAATTTTGAAAAAAAAATACCATCTTGCAATTAATTAATTACCCCTCCATTACAGTCCTGTGCTCCATTTAGAAGTGGGTCCATATTTTCCTTAGGATTCTTTTTTTCCATCAAAGTATCTGCAAATGTCATCTTCTTCTTGTCCTTTACATCCTTTACCAGATTCATAGGTTCATACAATGGTTTAGTATGGAAGGGATCTTGGAGATCATCAATTTCCAAACTCCCTGCCATGGGTAGGGACATCTTTCACTACACCAGGTTGCTCAAGGCCTCAAACAACCTGGACATGAACACCTCCAAGGAGAGGGCATGCACAACTTCCCCGGGCAACGTGTTTCAGTGTCTCACCACCCTCACTGTAAAGGATTTCTTCCTGATAGCTAGTCTAAATCTGCCCTCCTCAAGCTTAAATACATTCCCTCTCATCCTATCACCACAAGCTCTTGCAAAAATCCCTTTCCAGCTTTCTTGTAGGCTTTCTTTAGGGACTGGAATGCTGCTATAAGGTCTCCCTAGAAACTTCTCCAGACTGAACAGCCACAACTTTTGAAGTCTGTTCAGATAGAGGAGGTTCTCCAGCCCTCTGATCATCTTTGCAGCGCTCCTCTGGACATGCTCCATTAATTCCATGTGCCTCTTGTACTGGGAGCACCAGAACTGGGTGCAGTGCTCCAGGTAGGATGTCAAGAGCAGAGCAGAGGGAGAGAATCACCTACCTTGTCCTGCTGGCCTTTTGATGCATCCCAGGATACAGGTAGGCTTTGACTTTATTAATACCATCTCTGCATGCTTAGATGGTGTCTCTAAATTCATCCCAGGTTACCTGACCTGCTTCAACTTCTTGTATATTTCATTCTTATTCCTGGCTTTAGACAGGAGCTAGAGCTACTCGTTCATCCATTCCTGATTCCTTTGCTTGATTTTAAGATTGAGAAGCATCATTCTTGTGTTTGAATATCAATCACTTCTCTTGAATTCCATTTCTCCCCAGGATCATATACTACATAATTCTTCCAAGCAGATCCTAAACATGCCAAAGTTTGCTGTTCTGAAGGCTAGGATCGTGATCCTGGTTTTAGCCTTGCTTTCTCCCTGCAGGACCCTGACTATGATCATCAAAGAGTAACTGTAACTAAGGTTACCCCTGACCTTCATATTGCTGACCAGTCATTCCTTGTCTGTAAATAACAGGTTCAGAAAAGCACCTTCCAAAAGAGTGCCCTTCAGAAATTTCATGGATGCTTGCACCCTAATGCATCATCCCTCCTGCAGATATTGGGACAGCTGCAATCCCCCATGAGGACTCAGGCCTGCAAATGTGAAGCTTCCTCTAGTTGTCTGGAGAAGATGTCACCTGCTTCTTCATGATCAGAAACTTAGAATGGTGTAACATATGTTGGCTGATCAAAGCCAGCTAGTAACTCAGCCCCAGACAGAGCTCTAGGTATTCCTGTTGCAACTTTCCATCCTCAATTTTCCATGATTTTATTTAGATTCATTGAATATCCCAGAGATCACACTTTACAAGCTAATCTCTAAAATTTATTAATTGGGCATTTCTCCACAGGAAAAAAAACATTTGCCTATCATCTTATACATAAATACAAACATCTTACATATACTAATTTGATTTGGAAATATCATATTGCTTACAGATCATGAGCAAATAAATTAATTTAGTACATTAATTATATTAATTACAGATATGAGTCATACAAATCTCTGGATAAATTTTGAACTACAATAATATGATCCCAAATTCTTCTTTAAAAAAATGTTATTGTAGCTAAAACATCCGGCTGTAAATGCCAAATACTAACAATGAGATAATTATTAAGTAAAAATCTCCCTGTCCTTATTGCCTTTTGTCTGCCTAAATGTTTTATTTGAATGTAATGTTTATTTTTAATTGTTGTTGGTTTTGTGCTTGTTTTCCGTTTATGCTGTTTGGTTTTCTTGCCCCTAAATACTTTTATAATAATCTTGATGGAATGGCAACATTCTCTTGCACTTTACAGTGTGTACTCTATGGTTTGTAGTAATTTTGGCTTGTTTTCCATATACTGAAGCTTTCTAAGACCTAGAAATTACCTTGCTGCTCTTCCCCCACTTCAGTTATGAAAGCATTTGCATCTCTTGTAGCCATTCAAACCAATGAATGAAGTGTCCCTGGCAGCAGGAATACATTTTGAGGTTAGCCAACCTTTCCTCTGATATAACATAATTTGTGGGGAAAAACACAGATTTGTGCATCCCTACAGATTTCAAGTGTGAAGACATTATCAGGCAGCCACTTCACACTGTAGCTATTTTGCATATTATGTTGTCCCTGAACGGATCATAATATGTAGTGATATTGAGTATAAATGATATGCCAAAGACAGCTCTTACACTACTAAAAAGTTATCTGATACAGAGAGTCCAAGGTAATAACAATTTCAGTGAGGAACTTCTTTGGCTCCTGGAAGACCTCATGAGGTTAAAAGCGTCTTGAATGCATCCAAAATGTTTGTACTACCCTATAGCTGTTTGAAAATGTCTAAAACTCGGCTCTTGGCAGAGTTCCTTCACCTGGATATCCAAATGGTATTTTTCTCTCAGGAACCAACAATCTTGTAATTTTTGACCTTCTTCATAATGCAGAAGCATAACATTTAAAAAGTTCTTTATCTGAAATAATACAAATAACCTGTTGTTTTGGGTGTTTGGGATTTTTTGTTTGTTTTCTGTGATACAGGAGGTTGTAGTTTTAAATCTTTAATAGGTTTTAAATTTCTTACTTAGGAAACTTTGTTTTAGAATAGGTCTGTCATAGAACTGTCAGGGTTAGAAGAGACTTGGAGATCAGCAAGTCCAAATAGTTATCTAGAGTTCACTATCTCACCACTCATGCTAAGCTACTGTCACTAAACCACATCCCTCAGCACCACACATCTTTTAAATACCTTCAGGGATGACAACTCTGATACTTCCCTGGGAAGTTCATTCCAAAGTCTGATCACCCTTTCTGTGAAGGATTATTTCCTAATACCTAACTTGAACCTGCTTTGGCACAACCTGAGCCCATTTTCTCTTGGCCTGTCACTTGTTGCATGTAAGAAGAGATCAAGCCCTACCTCTCTCCAACCTTGTAGAGAGAGATGAGCTTTCATCTCAGCCTCTCTTCTGAAGGCCCCAGTTCCCTCAGCCATTCCTCGTAACACTTGTGTTTAAGGCCAGCAATAGCAATACAGAGAAACTCTAGTTAAAACAAGAACTACCAAGACTTTTTGAAAATAAAACAAAACATGAAAACAACAACAAAAAAAAGTTAAGTTAGTTTGCTTTTCACAAGACCATTCTTTCTCAGGGAGGGAGGGCAGATCTCACTAAGCTGAATCATGTCTGATTGCTTGTTGCATGCAGTGTCAAAATATCTTTGCACTAAGAAACTTGCAAGGAGATGGAAAACGTAAAGAATCAAGGGAGAATTAGTTGAGATGGATGACTTGCTAAAAATCATGCAAGTGACCGTTGGCATAACCCAAAGCAGAACTGGTTTCATTTCCATGTTGCCGACCAATTCGATGAATTACAATGTGTTCCACTAGATATTGAGTACATTCTCCATCAAACAAAATCACTACTTGATGAGTCTCTACAACATCTTTTAGAATGAAATTTCCTTTATGAGTGTAAATTTACATTATGACATTGTTGGAAGCTAATCTGTTTTCTACTATAACTGTAGACAGTTTAAACCAGACATCCACTGGTATCTTTCAAAAATAGTTTAATGTCGTCAAAATTACTCTTTCTTACCTGTGAAAATGTCTTTTCATATATATATATATATATAAATAAAAATATAAAAATAAAAGGTTATTGAAGTGTAAAAAGTGAACTACATATTTTAATTCTTTTATTGAATTTATTCTGAAAAATCATATGTGTTTTGGCTAAGTAATGTTACCTTATGTCCTACAAACTACCTTTTCAAACTGAAATAATAAATCTCATAAATTTTATATTAAAATAGCAAATTGCATATTTGCAAGACATCCTCATTTATTTTCATAAAAACTCCTCTTAAAACAAGGGACTGTTTGCCGAGGAGTTAGTCAGGTAAACCTATATGTTATTGATTCCTCTGTTCCTATGCATCATTTAAAAATAGCATCAAAACTGAAAGGCATAACACCTTGCACTTTAATATGTTTTAGATCCATGTCTTTCATCTTGTACTATCTATAACAAACAGGCTTGCAAAGCCTGCTTGGTTCATTGAGTTTTTAAGGTCATTGTCAGGTCCTGTTGCAGGATTCTGTTATTATTGTTTACTCAAAACTCAGTCTTTTCCTGGTTTTGGAGTAACAAACCCCTGCTTTTGTGATGGCTTTGTACATGGGAAATTGATACAATTAAATAGACAGTAATTACATAGAGAATTTACGAGTCTACTTGTCATAGATATTAATTTGGTCGAGACCAAGAGAGAAACACGTAAGTGGCATATACGTCTTTCAAAATTGTGTACTGTAGAAAACCTATGGGGTATAGTAATGAGTAAAATTTGGGGTTGAACACAACAAGTACTTCAGCTGTGTGAATGACAAGTCTCTGTGTCCACTGTCTCAGTCTCTGGATTTTACCAGCCATTGCATTGATGACACATGGCCGATACTGGGCAGATAAATCACCTTCAGGTCCTTTCCTAGAAACTTATAGGTAATTTGAATGCAGATTCCTGAAAAGGATTTAGAAAACTCTGTAAATATGCCAATAAAAATATATAAAACCTACATCAGAGTAATATGGACTGTTTTCATACTAATGAGGTACCCTACTTCTTAACTCAGACTCATAAAGTCTTTGCAGGTTAAGCAAGAATGCACGAAAAGAAAAAAAGTATATTGCTCCAGTTTTACAATTTTGCCTTTAAATTGGAAGACTTTAACAGTATAAATGAGATGAAGTTTTCAGCTATGGCATTATTTTCCTTTCTTCACAACACCTTTTAGTTGCAAATGACATGCAGCACTAACAATTCCAAATTCCCTAGACCATTGAAAATCAAGAAATCTTGATGCTCTTTATTACAGGAAATAAGTTATGTTTCGCTTTGCACTTCATCGTCTGGCAGAAGTCTTATTGCCTACAGCAGCTTTTACCTGTTTTGGTAAAAACTGTTTTTGGTTTTTTTGTTAGTTTTGGTTTGGTATGAAGTTGTTGCTTAGTTTTAGATCTGGCTAGATTGCTTACTATTATGAACTTCGAATAATGAAAGGATCTATCACTAGCCTTTGTGAAAAGTTTAGAATTGTGTTTATATATATTTTAGAACTATTAATTGTCTCAGAATAACTGTTATAATATTACCTATAAATAATGCTACTTACAGGAAAGAAATATGAGTCAGATCTTAAAATGAACACATCAATGACTTGACTATTTGAAGATCATAGAAACACAGAATGCAGTGAGTTGGAAGAGACCTTCAAAGATCATCTAGTCTAACCTCTCTGTGGTGAGCAGGGATGTCCCCAACTAGATCAGATTGCTCAAAGCCCCATCAAGACTGACCTTGTGTTGTGTTTCCACCACTTCCCTGGGCAACCTGTTGCAATGTTCCCCCACCCTCATAGTAAAGAATTTCTTCCTAATGTCCAATCTAAATATACCCTTCCTGAGTTTAAAATAATTTCTCCTCATCCTAGTGCTACACACCCTTGTAAATAGTTCCTCTCTAGCCTTCTTATAGCCCCTCTTCAGGTACTGCAAGGCTGTTATTAGGTCTCCCTGGAGCCTTCTCTTCTCCAGGCAGAATAACCCCAACTCTCTCAGCTTGTCTTCGTAGGAAAGGTGCTCCAAACCTCTGATTATTTTTATGGCTCTTCTATGAATTCCAAAGTATAAAATTAATCTCTGTGCATTTTCCATTGTGGAGGTTTTGCACAATTCAGACATGGATATGTTAATCACTTTGTGTTTGAAATTAGGATTCAGTTTTAAATATTTATTTTCAGAAATAATTTTCCAAACATGACAGAGTTCATCCTCATAGGAAACTGTGAGGCTCAATGAGAAACCTTCTTAAAGGTTTCTAAGTCATGTGTTTATTGCAAAAATTTGAACCTCATATAATTTTTAAAAAATATAGATTTTTATTGTTGCTTGCAACAGAAACAGTTCTTTGAGTACAAACCTTGGATAAAAACTTGTTAAAGAAATGTCTCTATTCTCAACATTTAGTATTTAAGAAAAAAGCCTGATTAAGTAACAAGAAAGCTAAAGGTTTAAAATGCACAAACATGCATATATGCATATAAACCTGTTCATATTCATATGCATATATATAAAACTTAGATCACATTTTAAAAAGGGCACTTGCACTCTTAAAGAGTGCAAAAAGGGTGTTAGTGATGATTTTTCAACCATTCTGTTGCACTTTCATCCCAAATTATAGATGGTATAATTTACCTCATTAATAAGAATGATTTTTCTCAGAATGCATAATTTGACAATCATTTTAAGATCTATTTGCAGCAAAGTTTTCTAGAATTTTGCTCTATCTGCACGTGAGTTTTGGGTATTTTCCATCGCTTGCAAAATTTTTCAGCCAAAAAGGTAACAGAATTAAATTGTCATCTGTTGATTATGAAAGCTATGTAGAAATGTCCATATGAATACTACTTTATTTGCAGCAGGGTACAATACTCCCTCTGAAATGTCTTTTCAGTTTCTTTATGTAGAATGGTTCAATTACATGGAAAGATCTGAAATACAGAGTTACTAATAGTACTGAGTATTGATCTTGTGTACTCTCAAAGAAGCAGAAAGAAACAAGACTGTGAACATTGGTACTCATCTTTTTGTCATCAGCGAAAGCAGAGAATTGTTTGCAACATCCAAAAATATGATTATGGACAAAGAAGTACTGGGAAAGGTAAGCAAAAAGTGATCACAATTCTTGTTGCAGAAATGTTTCTGTACAGATTGGAAATTCTAGCAAATGGATGCAATAGGTCTTTATAGGTTAGTCCATTAACCCAGTTATCACCAGTCACGAATAGCAGCATATATGATTGTGCTTGAGAGATTTATGTAAAAACATGAGCAGAGGTTGCTTTGAAAGCAAATAAATGGTAGATAAGCCTTAGAATGTTTCCCAGAAATATTCTATTAGCCTTTTCTATAACTAACTTCTAGTCATAGAGAACGGGTTTAATGGATCATACTAAATTTTACTTGGATTAGAGTACCTAAAACATTAGAAGAACTGGCCAGGGTCACACTAGTGGTCCTCCTACCTGAAAGTTATGTTTCTAAGACTGATCGACAACAGATCTTTAGTAGAGTGATAAGGTAAATGCAAAAGATTAATTTCCTCGTAAAATACTTTCAGCTTATTGAAAGTATATAGAAATAGTAGTTAAAGAACTATGTTTCATTTCAGGTTTTAAGTTAATTCCCTTTGGATCTGTTTCCTGAAAGCAAATATCTGAAGTTTGACATCCCAGCACAAGTATTTAAGAGGTGTATCTCAAAACTTGTGCTTAGTTCACATCATGGTAATTGTGCTGCTGTATATTTTCACTAACTTTGGTTATCGTTTTATCTAATCATGTGAAGTGAGCAATACTCTCTAACTTCTTTTGACCAGTCACAAATATTATAAGCAACATACCCTTTGGATAATTTAATCTGGTCTTTAAAGAATGTAAATGGATATTAGTTGAATGAATTTGCATAATGAATGCATTTAAGTTGTGATCACTAGGCTGTAGAAAGAAAGAAAAAAGCACAAATTCATTGAATAAATTATTCATTTTTTTTTCTCATAATTATTCATTCAGCTCTGAATGTAACAAGTAACAAGCCTCACGTTCAGCAGTTTTATTTGTTCTAGAAAACAATAAAGCTCTTCTTTCACTTCCATGCAGGCTTGCCCTATGATTTATTGTTTTAAGCTGTTAATTTTTGTTCTGATAATTTACTTATATTATGATTTTTTTTTCCCTTGATAGACAACAATTCCTCCATTTTATTTAAACTTGTTTTCAATGTTTCTAGGTGAGTTTTTAGTTCTCTTTCTGCCTGGAATACAAAGTACATAAAGGAGCCACTTGAATCTTTTCTACGGAAACCTAGACACTCTTGGTGAGAGATACAGTAAACTTGTTCATTTGCCTTGCCTGTAATTGATTCATCTCTTCTGTTTATAATATCAAGAAGACTTCTGACAATGCTATCAGAGTTTTGCCTTTAAAGGTTTTCTATTACATATCTCTGCAAGAGAGTTGGTACTTGTTTTTCACATTTACTGCAAAAGCATTTCGATAATGAAGAAAATAAAAGGAAAATACTTTAACCTCTCTGTGGAGTCCAGATTCCACATCCACTACCTACTATTCCTTGCAAGTACTTCTCTATATTGACAAATTTCCTCAGGTGTTTTCTTTTTCTAATACTGGTTGTGGAATTTTTTTGGTATCAAACTGCATGACTAAGCAGAAGATGGCCATTATTAAAACATTTCCAGAAATAACTCTATGTGATATTTACTTCTATGGTACATCCAAGATGCTTCTACTTATTTCAGCGTAGGTTTTAGAATATCTGACTTTACATTTAGCTCCTGTCTTTCAGGATATTCTGCTTATTAATTACAATATAACAACATAGAAGACCAACATTGAATGCCATAAAGCACATCTTTATATGATGGTAGTGTCTATCCACAGATCTCTACAATTTAATTAACGTTACTGTATACTGTAATAGTGAATTCCTTCCATATCTCTTTTAATAGACGTTGAAAAGACTGGTTTGAGTTTTGGAGGTGTGCTGGCTTGAGGCTAATTGGAATATTTTAATGAGAAAAATCAGATTATAGGCTGTGAAAAAGAAAGCAATGGTGATGTCTTCTTCACTCATAGGTTTGCTGAGTCATATAAAAGCAAGGACACATAGATAAGACAGTGAGTATGTCTGTCAGAGTCTGTGGGTGTGGGCTTCTGCTTTTCTGCTTGGATCTGTGTAACCCAACTACTCATTCTGCTGCTAATCCCCCTTGCCAATCCTCCCAACTCACCTTGCACATAAGGCAGATTCTGGGATAAGAGTGGGGGGTGGAAAGAAGGTGGAAGGGTGGTGGGGAGCCCCTCCTGCGGACTCTGATTTCTGGGAGGGGCATTGTGTTTCTGTATTACTTTTAACTTGTATATTTCTGTATACAGCTGTAAATATTTGTAATATATTGTAGATATTTGCTTGTATATTGTGCTAAGCTGTGAATATGAAGCTTCATCCCTTGACTTCCAGCTGTCTGAGTCTAGTCTGGGTGATTTCATAAGAGCCAGAGAATGGGAAACTCCCAAAGCATCACAGGAGGATCGCTAATAACTTGAGCTCTTACTGAGACACATGAGAATATCTTAAAATGTAGTGTGTGGTCTATGAGATTTCTCATCTTCTTCCAAAATTAAATGAAATTAATTAGCAAATTATTAATTTCTTGGTGAGAGAAAGTAAACAGACAACACAAAAATTGTTTTTCTGTTCCTTTTCTTGAACATGTAATCACTGGAATGTTTCCTTTCTGACACTGATAAGACAACTGCTTGGCTATTTCTCTCTAGTGACAGCTTACCTAGTGTTTGTAACAGTAAACCCTGAGGTAGTGTTATTCTGCTTACTGAGTTTCAAACCCTTGATGAAGCCAAGGCTTATATGTAAGCTCATGATCTTCACCAGGCACTATAGAGTCCTTCCTACTAGCTACTCTTGGTATTTAGCAATTTCTGCTTGCTAGAGAACTTACAGATATTGTAAAGAACTATGTAAAATGTTTTGGGCCCAAACCACTTTTTTAACTCTGTCTTCCATCCTTGTATTTGATTTACTGCCTTTGTCTGAAGGAGGTCACTTCTACATGGCTTTTGTGGAATAGGGAGGAGAAAATACAACAAAAATCTTGAAGGATGAGACAAAGGACGGAGAAGTCTCACTCACCAGTTATGGTGGGCAAAGGACAGACTCTTTCCCACTACTCATCCCTTCTTCCCAGGCCCAGTCTTGCTACCTCCACCCCTCCAGCAGTTCAGACTGGCAAGGAACAGGGATTGGGGTCAGTCCCTATCGTTTTCACTGTGTCTTTTTCCTCAGGGGTAAAAATCATCACAGTTCTCACCTATGACAATATGACATCCTTCCCAGAGGAGACAGTTCTTCATGAACTTTTCCACCAGCATGAATCCCTTCCATGGGCTTCAACTCTCCCCATTATGGACCATTACAGGGCACATTTCAGAGTCACATCCTTCTTCAGGAGTAGTCCCCTGCTCCAATGTGGGGCTTCCTATGGGCTACAGATTTGATTCTGTCTAACTATTGATCTCTAAGGGCTACAAGGGCTCAGCTGGCCATCTCACCGTTGGCTGAAGGGAAATGGCTGCCCTGATGTGCCTACCCTGCTCCTTCCTCACTGACTTCTGAGTCCACATCGTGGTCTCCCTCACATTTCACTTCTCTCCAAAACAATGAACTCCCAAAACAAAAGGCATCGCCACCCTTGAGGTATTCTCCCTTTAAATATGTTATTGCAGAAGAACTAATATGCCCATTTTCTTTATTCACATCTATTTCATTCAGGAAAGGATAGGTTATCAGTTTTTTTCAGTCATGAGTATAACATCAATAAATCATAAACAGAGTAACAACTGATATGGCATCAGAAGCCTAAACCTTCAAAAGATAAAGTATGGTGAAATAAATGTGTAGAGTCAGCAAAAAACCAAACCAACAACAAAACAAAACAAACAAAAAAGTAAAGCAAACAAAAAAAATATTTTTAAAAAATAAACTGTCTGAATGTATTAAGGGTGCCTAACTCAAGTGTAGATTTTAAAATTCAGTGACAAAAAAGAAAGCAAACAACCTTATCATATAGCTCTGCATCATACATTCTTTTTGCAGTTGATTCATTTCTTAAAGCAAACAACTGAATATTTCCTTCCAATTGACCATGCAGCACATTTAATCTTCAAAAGCTGTAGCTTCATTTAGAATTCCTTTCTAAACAAAGATTTCTACGTGTGTGTTTCAGCAGCTGTCTTGTCAGGTTTCTGAAAGACAAAAATTAAAGCTCTACTATATTTATTCCAAGTCTTCTCAGTGACTGATCTAGTATGAGAGTTAATTTTATTTTCTGTTTATCAGGAATAAGGCTTATCAAAGACGCCGTATGTAAGTAATTATGAGAAGCTATTGCACAGATGGTGGATAATAACATGTAGCTGGGGAGGGTTGTTTTTTTTTTTCTTTTGACAAGTAAAGAGAAATGGCACTTCTTTTCAGAAATAATAAAATGCAATGCTTGACAGAGATATAGTCTGCTTCCATTTTCCTAAGGAAAGGAGACCTAATGTTGATAATCAGCTTATCTTTCAGAGAGCTGTTCATTGCCCTTCTTCACATTAACATTTTATTAGCTTTCAATTTCACAAGTGATTACCTTTGGGAAGTGTATTTGTGGAGCTGAGCCTGGCATAGGGGAAATGGACACTGATCTTTTTTTCCATTATTTGCATCAAAGAAATCTAAAGATTGCTAAATCTGTCTTTACTACTGTTCTGATGCCCTTCTTAATATGCTGTCCATTCTCTAATATTTATACAACGTTCAGGTCTTTGGACTGTTTGAGCATGTTGTTATTTCCTGGACTTCCCTACTGCCAACTGCAAAAAAAAAGGAGAAATTGCAGTCAGCATATATAACCATATGCTTAAAGTAATCTATCTGATGAGAGACATCTACTAATGTTGGAAGGACATTAGTCTCTTTCATAGTGAAAGCCAAGACAAGCATTTTACCAATTCTGTTCTACTCTCATTGACTCAAAGAAGTCTCCTCTTGCCAAACCAAAACCAAGCTTGCTGAAACTCATCATTCAGGTTTTAAGTAGGACAGGAATCTTCTATGATTTTAATGTGAGTTAGAAAAGGTTCTTTGGGGTACAGAGATTCAAGGAGTAACTAGAATAGTTAAAGTAGTAACTCTAGTAACTGGAACTTTTTGTCTGAGATTTTTAACATTACTGCTGTTTTGATTCTATACTTGACTTTGTATTCTTGATGAGTAAGTGATCTTGGTTTTGAAATGGATCTACATCTTCTAGTGGAGAAATAATTTGAAGTGTGTATTTTCACTTTAAACTTTAATTTCCAATATTATTCAGATATTACAGTTACTTTCCAAATTCGGAGTGACTGTGATTCCTACATATGATTTTGAAAAATCTTTATAACTTGTGTTTTGACTCTATAAAATCTAAATGATTGTGTCAGGTTTGTGTCTAGTGGAGTATGGTAGCATGAGAGGAGGGTACTAGCATGGCTTCTGTAAGAGACTTTGAGAATTTACCCCTGCTATAAGTTGGACCCACTTCTGGCCAGGTGAATGCCCAGAAGAATTTATCTTCATAGCAAGACTATATTTTCTTCAATTTAGGACTATTAATTTTTCTGAGCATCAGGGAAAAAATAAAACCTAGTGAGAGGATTTCAAGAATGAAATACTTTTGAATCTTAATTATGAAAATGTTGATTCCCCTTTTAACTGATACACTTTTGTTCTTACTCTCCAGGAAAAGAATAATGAACAACTTCATTTACAGAAATGATAAAAGGAAGACATTAAATTTCAGCAAATATTAGAGAGCATTTGTAGAAAGGAAATGTAAAAACATCAAGTATGAGTACCTACATTGGTATTTAAAAGTTAGATCAATCAAGAAAAGGAACAAAAAGGATACTGAATTCATTTGAGCTCTATTCAAGGCAAAGAAATTATTCAGACAATCTAAAGACCTTCCTCCCATCCAATACATCATACAAATATGTGAATACCAAGGTCCTGCATCTGGATTGTGGCAATCCCAGGAGCAAATACATGCTAGGTGTAGAGTGGGTTGAGAGTAGCCCTGAATAAAGAGACTTGAGGGTATTGATTGGTGAGAAATTCAACATTAGCTGACAGTGCATTCAAGCAGCCCAGAAGGCAAACTGTATTCTAGGTTACATGAAGAGGAGTGTGGCCAACAGGTCAAGAGGGGTGATTCTTCCCCTTTACTCTGCTCTTGTGACACCCTATCTCAAATACTGCACCCAGTTTTGTGTCCCCATCATAACAAGGATATAGAACTGCTGGAGTGAGTCCAGAGGAGTGCCAAAAAGATGATCCAAGGACTGGATCACTTCTGCTATGAGGATAGGCTGATGGAACTAGGACTGTTCAGCCTGGAAAAGAGAAGACTCTGAGGGGACCTTATAGCTGCTTTCCAATACCTGATGGGAACCTACAGAAAGGCTGGAGAGGGACTTTTCATAAGGATGTCTAAGAATAGGACATGGGGGTATGCTTTTAAGCTGAGGGAGAGTAGGTTTGCAGGGGATTTTAGGAAGTTCTGCAGTATGAAAGTCATTCATTTTCTCTTTTCATTCTTCCAATTCTCTCCCCATTCCAAAGTAAAGGAAGTGAATGAGTGGCTGTTTGAAGCTAAATTATCTGCCAGGATTAAATCATGACACCAAATTTGCGAAGGATCAGCATCTACATCATGACTCCCTGCTTTCACAGGTTTTCAAGACAAATATTTTTAAAATGTTTTTGAGATAAAATTTTTGCTGATATAGATTAAGCTCTTGAAAAAGTGATTAGAAATTCTTTACATGGTCCTTTTCATGAAGACTAATTTTAAAATGTATTACTTTATTGCAACAAATTTAACAGGACAACTGGCACTACTAAGAAAAAGGATGATTATGGGACTTGAACATCTCTCCTATGAAGAAAGACTGACAGAACTGGGACTGTTTAGTCTTGAAAAGGGGATCTTATCAACATCTATAAATATCTGAGAAATGGATGTCAAGATGAAGGTGATAGTCTCTTTTTAGTGGTACCTAGTGATAGAACAAGGAACAGTATCGCATAGAAGCTAAAACATGAGGAGACACTTTTTTATGGTGAGGGTGACAGAGCATTGAAACAAGCTGTAGAGTTTCCTTTTCTGGAGACTTTCAAAACCTATATGGATGCATTCCTGTGCTGCCTGCCCTAGGTGATGCCGCTTTGGCAGGGCAGTTACACTAATCTCTAGAAGTCCCTTTCAACTCCTAACATTCTGTGATTCAGTGATGATGTTCTTTCTGTTATGAAAAGGATACCTCACTATATTCACTGTAAAAAGTTTTCATCTATCTGTGCACTCACTAGGAATTTAAAAGTCATTCATACACTATTGTTTTGGCTCAATGACAATGCAAAATTTTTTTTTGTCAAAATAAGACTAGTATTAATAAAAAACTATAAGTAAATAGAAGTCATTGTATTCAACAGCCTCATGAGTCAAAGAAAGAATAATCTTTGAGTTGGAGTGGACTGATATATGGTTTGATAGTTTCTTAAGGAAGTGATTTCTTGCCCGTCATTTTGTATAAATCAGATAATAAAAAAGGGGAAGAAAGGACAGTTGGAGCAACAGAGAGAGAAAATGTAGAAACAATAACTGACTCTGCTGTCTATTGCAAGTATCTGTTTCACAGGGAATAAAAATATTTCACAATCTGTTTCAATCAATTAGCCTGGTTAGATAGCCAAAATAAGTGTCTTTCTCATAGTATCTTATGGCATGATAGTTAGGGCACAATCTTGGAATGCAGGTCCAAAAATTTCATCTAGTAACTGATGTAAAATCTTCTATAACTGAGATTAATTAATAAGATTGCCGACTAAAATCAGCCTAAATCACTTTGTTATTAACCCTGTGCTTATTTTTTGTTTATCAATGATGTCACAAGGATTTTTTTTTTAATAGAATTATTGAAAACAATAATAATTTTGACTACATCAAAGATACTTATTGATGTGGGTTAGGGAGTT